>CM061142.1:77610362-77625362 GCA_030789695.1 Scilla litardierei | reverse complement strand
TCCTACTCGAGCCGAGCAGATCTAATGGCCACCAAGTCAGTTGGCTGCTCGACCGAGCACGACTGACTCGGGCTGAGCAGATAGCGTGGCATTTTTTGGACAAGCCCGACTCACTGACGTACTCAACCGAGCAGGAGGGCTGCTCGACCGAGCCCGACCGAGCCCGACCGAGCAAGCCTCTGCTCGACCGAGTCACTGACTCGGTCATCGACAATGAAGGCCATTTTTGGAGTTTTTGCATGGCCGTCTGATGCGCGCAGGGGGAGTGAAGTGTGGATCTGGGTATTGCGTTTTAGGGAGTTCATTTTCTTTTGTAATTTTGAATTACTTTTAGAGGGAGAAAGAGATTAGAAAATATTTGTTAGATCTAAACCTAATTTTTGGGAGATTATTGAATTGTTTTTGGAGATCTATTATTCTTGGCGTTCTGAATCTTTGGGATTTCTTCAGATTATTGTTTGCTGCTATTCTTCTTCGTCTTTGGTGCGTAAGTTATTCAACCTTATTCGATTAATTTGCTACGATGTTTTCTCCTATAAAAATCGTATTTTTATTCGTTAAAATCACTATGTGTGAGTAGTCTCCTCTAGGGTTGATGGGTTAGCCCAAAGACTTTAGGGGGGAGATGTAGATCTGGATGTCTAGGTTGAATTAGGAATAAAGGGGAGTATTTCAGTCGATCCTGCTGGATCCCTAGGATAACTCGCACTGAAATCATGCCCACGGTCTGTGGAATTGATGAGCTTAAGGGGTATCCTTGGGATTTGAATAGGGAAATCAGTGGATCCAACCAAGGCTCGTGACCATGCCCGGCTCGTGCCTTGAGGGGATCCACCGATGAACTATATCGCTACATTGACGGCTACCACCATTGCGTCAATGAGAGCCACCGAAATACCTTGAAATTCTAACCCACGAGAGTGGTATGAACTGAGAGATTAATCCCCTAAATCTAATGCAACGTAAGGATTCTATTCCAACATCGATCTCCGACGGTCTTAGCGGTGATCCCTAAAACCCTAGTCTCTTTATCAAGTCCACAACAACATTAAAACCAAACTTTCTCAACCGACAGCTATCTCACTTCGAGATATAAAAATAATCTGAGACCGCAAATACACTGTCACCGTCGCTGTGGGATCCGACATCTTTTATACTATAATTTGACACCGTCCGCTTGCAGATAGAGCCCAGAATTGACACCTAGGGGCCATACTATGCCTAGCGACCGTGACACCGCTAGGTGGAATTTAGGTGTAGGTTCTAGGTGCGACAGCAGCCCACTGGCTCTGTTATCGCCTTTTGCAAACCGCCCACACTCACGACTCCACTGATATCTGCTGTGGTGGATTCTTCACCATTTTTACACGGATGCTAGAGAGTTTAAGATGGAAAGAAAACTCAATAATCTTGAGTTAGTTGGTGTAAGTTCTTCTACTAACCGACTAGATGACCATCTAGTCGGTTGGTGGTTGAACTGATACCGACTAACAAAGTCCAAAAAATGATAATCAAGTTCTCTCCTCAAAACACTTGGACGATATATCGCAAAACTCTCAATAATCATTTAAACTACCCCAGTAAACATCGAAAAACAGAAATTTGATGATTACGCACAAATCGAACGAAAAATCAAGATATCACATAAATTCCCGAAAAATCCAATAATTCTAGCATGAATGAGATATTGCCAGATATAATAGCATGCAAAATTATTGAATGAAACATGAATCCTATATCTCGGATTCACCCATAATCCCCAATTCTCGACGCAACCGCACAAAGGAGTCCTCCTTTAGGAGTTTCGTGAAAATATCGGCGATTTGCTTTTGGGTTTCAACGTACACTAAAATGATGTCCTTTTTAGCAACATGATCATCTAAAAAGTGGTGTCAGACATCTATGTGTTTCGAACGGGAATGGTGTACCGGGTTCTTGGAAAGACATATTGCACTTTGGTTGTCAACCATGATAGGGCAAGTATCACAATTAATACCAAAGTCTTTAAGTGTGTGTCTCATCCAAAGAACTTGAGTACACGCGGCACTGGCGGCAATATATTCTGCCTCGGTGGTTGAAAGTGATACGGAATTTTGCTTCTTGGAAAACCAAGAGACAAGAGAATTTCCTATAAAATGGCAAGTGCCACTAGTACTTTTCCTGTCGGATTTGCATCCCGCATAATCGGCATCACTATATGAGATTAACTCATATGTGCTAGATTTCGGATAAAGTAATCCAAAATCTAAAGTGTAACTTAGATAGCGAAAAATACGCTTTACCGCTACTAAGTGAGATTCCTTAGGTTGAGATTGATAACGAGCACATACGCATACTGCGAACATAATATCGGGCCTACTTGCGGTAAGATAAAGTAAGCTACCTATCATACCTCGATATAGACGAATGTCTACATCTTTACCGCCCGTATCTTTATCAAGATGCGTTGTCGTGCTCATTGGAGTCTTTTTCCCGGAAGCACTCTCCATTCCAAATCGCTTTAGCAACTCCACCGTATACTTCGTTTGGTGGATGAAGATTGCATCGTCCATTTGGCGAATTTGGAGACCTAAGAAATACTTGAGCTCACCCATGTGGCTCATCTCAAATTGTTCCTTCATAACATTAGAAAACTCTTCACAAAGAGCAAAGTTAGTAGCACCGAAAATGATATCATCAACATATATTTGAACTAAAATTATATCATTATTCGCATGCTTAACAAAAAGTGTAGAATCGGCTTCTCCCATTTTAAAATTTAAATCCAAAAGAAAATTCTTTAGGCGATCATACCAAGCTCGAGGAGCTTGTCTTAAGCCGTAAAGCGCTTTCTTTAGTTTAAAAACATGATTTGGAAATTTTTCATTTATGAAGCCCGGAGGTTGAGAAACGTAAACTTCCTCAACAACATATCCGTTTAAAAATGCACTTTTAACATCCATTTGAAATAATTTAAAATCCTTATGGCATGCAAAAGACAATAATAATCTAATTGATTCTAATCTAGCTACCGGAGTGAAGGATTCTTCGAAATCAATACCTTCCTCTTGTCGATAGCCTTGAGCAACTAACCGAGCTTTATTCCGGACGACGACTTGGTTTTCGTCGGTTTTTTTCTTGAAGATCCACTTTGTCCCTATGACGGTGTGGTTCTTCGATGGCAATGGAACAAGCTCCCAAACTTCATTTCTCTCGAATTGAATGAGCTCCTCCTCCATGGCTAAGATCCAAGCGCTATCTTCGCATGCTTCATTAATATTATTTGGCTCTATCGAGGAGGCAAAGGCACAATGAGCGAAGTAGTTCACTTGTGATCTCGTCTTGACACTATCATAGATATTGCCAATGACTTGCTCATGAGGATGGTCACGAACGGTATGAAGCCGTTTGGGAATACCTTGATCACTAGGAACATTCTCAACAACTTCATTAGTTGGGTTAGTCTCAATAGAATCAATAGAATTATTAGACTTAGAATCATCAAACGAATCACATAAAACATCCATAGAGTCATTATCATTTGAAATTCTAGTTGGAACAAATCCTTCATTAAATGAGACATGAAGCGACTCCTCGATCGTTGAGGTTCGTTTGTTGAATATCCGGTAGGCTTTGCTACGCGAAGAATATCCAACAAAAATCCCCTCATCGGATCTTGGATCGAATTTGTCCAAACTACCATACGTGTTCTTAATAAAACATTTCGAACCAAAAACACGAAAATGTTTAACTTGAGGCAACGTACCAAACAACAATTCATAACAAGTTTGTTTAGTGCCGGGCCTCAAAAGTATTCTATTAAACACATAGCAAGCGGTGTGTACCGCTTCCGCCCAAAATTGATGGCCAAGTTGGCTATCATCAAGCATAGTGCGAGCACACTCCACTAGCGTCCTATTCTTTCTCTCAACTACACCATTTTGAGGAGGTGCACGAGGGAAAGAGAAGGTGTGAGTAATACCAACTTCATCACAAAATGTTTCAAAAGACTCATTCTCAAATTCACCTCCATGATCACTACGAATAGTGACAATGGTGGTTCCTAAGAGATTTTGTACTTTCTTAACAAAAATTGTGAAGTTTTCAAAAGCTTCATTTTTATTACATAATGAAAATATCCATGTAAATCTCGAATAGTCATCTACGATGACAAGTCCATATCTAGCATTTCCTAATGAAGCAACTCTAGTTGGCCCAAATAAATCTAGATGTAATAGCTCTAGTGGCCGTTTAGTAGAAATGCTTTTCTTAGGTTTAAATGAAGATTTAGGAAGCTTGCCACGTTGACAACAATCACAAAAACTTTTCTTTTCAAAAACAAGCTTCGGACAACCTTTAATGGAATTTAATTTTGAAAGCTTATATAGTGTTCCAAAGTTCACATGTCCAAAGCGTCGATGCCATAAGTGTTGTTCACTTGTGTTGGCAACGAGGCATTGTTCATAAGACTTAGGAAGATCCAAAATATAAATGTCTTTATGACGAGTTCCGGAAAATAATAATTTATCATTATCTTTTCTTAAAATGTGACACAATCCTTTCGCAAAGCTAACTTTGTAACCTTTGTCACAAAGTTGGCTTATTGAAATAAGATTGTGATTTAAACCACTAACAAGATAAACATCACTAATTAGGGGTTTAGAAGGGTTACCCACTTTACCAACACCTATGATGGTTCCGCTCTCGTTGCCTCCAAATACGACGCGGTTTCCATTTGCTATGGGAACCACTCCGGAGAGCAAACTAGCGTCACCCGTCATGTGTTTTGAACACCCGCTATCGAGTATCCAATTTCCCTTGGAGCCAAATTTAAATTTGTTGCTCCTTTCCTTTTTCTTTTTCTTGAGTACCTAAAGATAGAGAATTTCATATCATGGTACCCAAGGTCATTGGGTCCAAAAGATTAGACCTTTGGAAGCCAAGTCCAATTGGACTTAGACTTTCCCACATAATTTCTACTATGCACAACATCCGAAAAATAAGCATTCATATACATTTGTTTTTCGTCCATGCTTGTGTCCTTTGGGCTCCAAATTGTGAAAATCTTGGGAGCCCTCATCCTATTGGGTGCATGCATTCGACGTTGATTTCTACGTGATGCATGTTGTGGATAGGCATAAGGAACATGATGGAATGGTGCACGATGAGAATTATTCATATGATGTTGTGGGTGAACATATGCATGTGAGGGAACACGTGCATGAGGGTGTCTCACATTGTGTGCACGTGCCCGAGAATGTGTTGCATAAAAATCATCATATGTGTGAGCCGGTGGAGTAGGACGTGTGTTCCTACGTGGCATGGTATTGGTGTACATGTAGGCATGCCCCTTCATTGGAGGTCCACCCAAAGTGGGTTTCTTTCCAAAAGAGGGTGTGGACGAGGTGGAAGCACCATTGGTAGATGAACTACCAATAGAGTGTTTGCTCCCACTCGTTGAGGCTTCGGAAGTTGGCCTTACAAAAGTAGTGACCGACTTGGATGAATTTCCCATCATATACCCCAAGCCAATGTGGTGTTTGGCCGGAAGTAAGTCTTTTAGGATATTATCCAAGTGGCCCTTACCCTTGTTGAATTTGTTGATTCGGCCCAATGTGTCCTCATATTTCTCTTTGAGAGAACGCAAAGAAATATCCAAAGTGGATATTTGCGATGTGAGCACATAAACACGAGATTTAAGATTCTCGTTCTCAATACTCAAAGTCGAGTTTCGAGAAGTTAAATCCGCTATCTTATGTTCTTCCGCATCCTCAATGCTAACATGTTCAAGTTTAGATTTGAGATTAACAATCTCATTTCTTAACTCTTCAACAACGGTGTCGTTGGTGGTGGTGATAGTCTTAGGCGATGTTTGAATGCTAGCTAGGTCATCTTTTACCTTAGTATATCTATTTACTAATTTAGTGTATTTTGACCATAATTGAGAGTTAGCATTCCTAAGGTCATCCATGGTTACCTCATCGCTTTCTTCATCACTATCATCGGAAGAGGAGGATCCTTGATCGTGCTCCTCTCTTGCCATGAAACACATGTGCGCTTGCTCCACGTGCTCATCGTCCGACTCACCGCTTGAAGAATCATCGGAGTCGGTGAAGGTAGCTCCGACAAGTCCCTTCTTGTTTCCTTTCGTGTACTTCTTGGACTTGTCATACTTTGGCGCCTTCCACTTCTCCTTGTGCTTATTGAGGGGACACTCCGCTTTCATGTGTCCCGGCTTATTGCACTTGAAACATAAAGGAGAGGAAGAGGCGTTAGTAGAACCAAATTTAGCTTTGTTCTTGAAGTTACCTTTTCGGAAGAAACGGTTGAACTTCTTGGCCATGAGTGCCATGGACTCCAAGTCCAACTCGTTTTCCGAGTCTTCATCATCGGTTGATGTGGATGTGGATGGAGCAGCCTTGAAAGCAATGGCCTTCTTCTTTGGCTCGTCTTGCTTTAGGTAGGACTTCATCTTTTCCTGCAATTTGAGCTTGCTATCCTTGCGTACCTCGTATGCCATTAAAGTACCCATTAGTTGAACTACGGTGTACTTGTTCATGTCATTACCTTCCTCGATGGCGAAGGTACGCTTTTCCCAAGAAGAAGGAAGTCCTTCGATAAGCTTCGAACACTTCTCCTTTTGGGTGTAGGATTTGCCAAGAGCCTCTAACTCGTTTATGATGTCGACGAAGCGAGCGTAATACTCCTTCATCTTCTCGCCCTGTTGCATATGAAACATTTCGTAGTCTTTGTTTACAACTACGAGTTTAGAGTCTCTTACCCGACTCGTTCCTTCATGAAGTATGAGGAGGGAGTTCCAAATTTGATATGCACTCTTACATGTGCATATCTTATTGAAGTCCTCGGGCTCCAATGCGCATTGCAAGGCGTTCATTGCCTTGGCATTGCTTACCTCCGCGGCGACCTCCGCGGTTGTCCATTTCTCGAAGTCTTCTTCTTCGGGCTCGATGTACTCCTTCATTGTAGTCCTCCATAAAGATGCACTTCGGAGGAAGGTTTCCATCCTACATTTCCAGTACCCGTAGTTGGTACCGTTGAAAAATGGAGGCCTCGTAGAGGAATGTCCCTCCATCACCGAAGATGCTCCTTCACGGTTCCTGAAGGTGTCATAGTTGGAAGGTGGACGCACGGTCTTGTTGTCGTTGGCAGACATAGCTGTGTATCTGGCTCTGATACCAAATGTAATGCCCTACAAGCTACAGCACAAGTACTAGAGGGGGGGGGGGGGGGTGAATAGTACTTTAAAATAATAAGGAGTATAATTCCAAATTAAAATGCAAACAACTACCAATTCAATTTGCGGAAGCTTAAATTGAAATGACAACACAAAATTAACAACGCTAACAAGAGATGTTACTGGGTTCGGATCCACCCAAGTCTCCCCGACTTGTTCCCGGTGATCCTACGTCCCAACCACCCGGATCCCCTCCGGATACTTGAGTTAGAAACCCTAACTCAAGATTTCCACTATGAAATACTTGTGAAAAACCTCCACAAGTCAAATCATACAAAATGTAATTTGTGACTCCCACAACCCGGGATCACAACCACACGCTCACAACCGAGAGTGAATCTTACAAATCAAATATGAAATGAAATAAAGAAACTTCTTACCGAACAAAATACATATGCCTTGAGTATCGCTTACGAATTAGGGCAAGGATGATTTTGAGGAAGAAGTGGCACCAAACCATAGCTCCAAGATGTAGAACAGCGATGGAGAGCTTTGGGGATGTTGGTGACCTAGAATCAAGCATTTGGCATGGAAGGCTTCACACTCAATGAATCTCTCTTTGGAAGTAAGAGTTAGGAGAGATTAATGAATGGAGGGAATGAGCTTTGAATGAGCTTGGATTGATTTCTCTTGAATCTCTAAACTTGCATTAATATCAGCCTTGGCAGCAATGAATGCAGCCCAACAAGTATTTATAGGAATGAAGAGAGAGAGAGAGAGAGAGAAAAACGTTTCAATTAGGGCTCCAACGGCTCTTTTCTGAACCCAACTAGTCGGTCAAAGAACAATCACCGACCGACTAGTTTATCAACTAGTCGGTCGGTCACTGAACGTAAACCGACTAATGAGTAAACTGAGAAAAGATCAAAGTACAGACTAAGGAACTAGTCGGTCTAAGAAGAGTAGCTGACCGACTAGTTTCACAACTAGTCGGTCGGTCACTCAACGTGGACCGACTAACAGATAAAACTGAAGTCTGAGAAGAATTAGACTTAGTCGGTCCAAGAACAAATGTTGACCGACTAATTCATCAACTAGTCGGTCACCAAATGAACATAGACCGACTAATAATAAACAGTAAGTATGGTGAAAAATTTGGCATGTACAGTAAACTAAACTAGTCGGTCCAAGAAGGAAAGTTGACCGACTAGTTCATCAACTAGTCGATCGATCAATGAGCACAGACCGACTAATGATAAACAGTAGCTCAAGTGAAAATGTGCATGTTCAGGGAAAGCTCAACTAGTCGGTCACAGAAGCATCACTGACCGACTAGTTCATCAACTAGTCGGTCGGTGAGTCAACTTAGACCGACTAACTGTAAACAGTAAAGAGCTAAGAATTAACTGACAGAAACTAGTCGGTCCAAGAAGCTTGGCTGACCGACTAGATCACCATCTAGTCGGTCAGTTCTTCTTCTTGAACCAACTAACATGCATAAGAAGTCCCGAATCGAAGCGCGAAGCTTCGGGAAGAATTGTATGGACTTCTACTAAGATCCTAGAGCTAAGATATGCGCGTTATGAAGAATTAAAACGTAAGACCTACTCAAGGCTTAACATTCTACGAAAGAAGCTTAAAGACTATAAAATAAACTTGACGATACCGTCTTCAATAGCTTCGATCGAATCTTCATGACTTCTAAAAAGGTCCATAAGCTTCAACGAAGCTTTAGGCATACGATCACGTGCTTTGAGAAGTCTCGAGACGTCGTTATTGATATTCATATGAATTTGGCGACGATCTCCATAACTGCGCTCACAAAGTGTTAGTTCATATTTTATTTATGTTTGTTCATCATCCAAAACCAAATCCGGAGAGTCCAATATCCAACAAGTTCTACCATTGTTTTCATTTGAAGAAATAAAATTATGATATTTTCTTCATTTGAAAACTGAAATCTTCATGAGTGTTTCTTCCATCCAAAATCTAGAAACCTTGAACTTTTATTTACACCATTCCTTTGAATTCTCTTTTGAAATTCACATCAAGGTTTTAGATGTTGTTTCATTCTTCATTTTGTAAGTTGAATCTCTTGGTGTAGAGAATGTATAAAGTTTGGGACATTGAGAGTGTTGCCATTTGGTAATCACCTGTAGAACTCGTTCACCTCATCCCTTAAGATTTAGTAATCACCTGTTAGATCTGACGACGAGACTGCTAGGGGCAGTTCCCCCAGCGGGACTGACAGAACCCCAGTTCGGCCGTAAGGCTGGGAGTAACTCACTCTAGCAGGACCGACCCAACTCTTAATCGACCATAAGGCTGAAGGTGACTCCCCCAGTGGGACAAATCGAATTCCAGATCCACCGAAAGGCCGGGGCAACCCCCCAGCAGGACCGATCATACCCTACGAACAGCCGTAAGGCTGGGGCAGCTCCCCCAGCAGGCCGATTGGTCGATCAACCTTAAGACTGGGGGTGGCTCCCCAGCCGGTCGGCCGACTTGGCTACCGTAAGACTGAGGGCAACTCCCCCAGCAGGCCAGACACACATCGACCGTAAGGCTGGGGTAACTACCCCAGAAGGCCGATCGTTCAATCGACCATAAGACTGGGGATAGCTCCCCCAGCCGGCTGACCGATTTGCCAACCGTAATGCTGGGGCAACCCCCCCAGCAGACCGGCCACATCTCGACCGTAAGGCTGGGACAACTCCACTAGCAGGCCGATCACTCGATCGACTATAAGACTAGGGGTAGCTCCCCCAGCTGGCCGATCGACCCTCGGCCATAAGGGCTGGGTGAAACTCCTCCAGTAGGCCGGCCACATATCGACCGTAATGCTGGGGGTAACTCCCCTAGCAGACAGATCATTAAATCGACCATAAGACTGGGGGTAGCTCACCCAGTCGATCGACCGACCCGTCGACCGTAAGGCTAGGGGCAACTCCCCCAGCAAGTCGACCACATTTCGGTTGTAAGGCTGGAGGCAGCTCCCCCAGCAGGTCGACCATCTGATCGCCCGTGAGGCTGGGAGCAGCCCCCCAGCAGGCCGATCATTCGATCGACCGTAAGGCTGAGAGCAACTCTCCCAGCATACCGACCACATATCGGCCGTAAGGCTGGGGCAACTCCCCTAGCATGTTGACCATCCGATCGACCGTGAGGCTGTGGGCAGCTCCCCCAACAAGTCGATCATCTGATCGACTGTAAGGCTGGGAAAAACTCCCCCAGCAGGTCGACCACATATCGACCGTAAGGCTGCAGGAAACTCCCCCAGCATGCTGATCATCCAATCGACCGTAAGGCTGAGGACAACACCCCCAGCAAGCCGATCATCTGATCGACCGTAAGGCTGATGGGCAACTCCCCCAGTAGGTCGACCATCCAATCGACCGTAAGACTGGGAGCAGCTCCCCCAGCAGGCCGATCATCCGATCGACTATGAGATCGACCATAAGGCGGGGGGCAGCTCCCCCAGTAGGCCGACCATTCGATTGATCGTAAGGCTGGGGCAGCTCCCCCAGCAGGCCGATCATTCGATCGATCGTAAGGCTGGTGGCAACCCCCAAGTAGGCCGATCATCATATTGACCGTAAGGCTAGGGGCAACCCTCGCCAGCAGGACGATCATCCGATCGACTGCGAGGCTGGGGGCAACTCCCCCAGTAGGTCGATCATCCGATCAACCATAAGGCTGGGGGAACCCCCCAGTGGGTTGATCGTTTGATCAGCTATTGATGTGTCCATATTTTCTATCTTTTCATAACATCATTCCATTGCATTTCATGCCATATCCACATCCAAATCCCACATTTTCTTACGATACTGCAATTCTAACGTCATATTCAAGTTTCGTAGAGTTTTGAGGATTTTCAGGGATTTTGGAGCGATTCTGTACCACTTTTGGATATGGACACATCCAGCATGCCTGTGAGCCCGTTGGCATCTACAGGAGTTTGTCGAGGTTCGGAAGCTTATGAGAGGAGTGGAGGAGAGTCTGGCAGGAAAGAGGAGTTGTTTGGGATACTTTCCCATCGACTCGACCGAGCAGAGTAGGCTGCTCGGTCGAGCTGATAAACGAACCCAGCCTACTCGATCGAGTAGTGTGGTGACTCGGCCGAGCCGTTTCTATTTTTCAAAGCTCCATCTCATCAACATCTTGGTCGACCGAGCAGGACTTACTCGATCGAGCCAACAGGCGACTCGACCGAGCAAGGCCTACTCGGGCCGAGTAGGCAGAGCGACACTTTTTGAAGGATCCCGATCCACTGACAGACTCGACCGAGCAAGCAGGCTACTCGACCGAGTATCCCAGACCCCTTCACCCGAGCAAAGAGCAGTCAATGCGCCTGCTCGACCGAGCGGCGCTGCTCGACCGAGCGGCGCTGCTCGACCGAGCGGCGCAACTCGACCGAGTCACCGACTCGGTCGACAGGAAGCAGGCGCAGACTCCTTTGAAGTTAATTTTATGGGGCCCAGACGCGAGGCTACAGGAGTGGATTTTGGAGAGGAAAATAGAGAGTTTTTTCATTATCATTTTTTTTGGGGATTGAGCGGAGGTGAGAGGAGATCAAAAAACTATTTTATAGATCTAGATATAGGTTTGGAGATTTGAATTGTTCTTGGAGAAAAGATTAATTTCTTATTATTTGCTTCGTCTTGGAATCTGCAAAAAAGTTCTTTGGATCTCTATTGGCTATTGTTTTTTCTTATTCGCGGTACGTACGATCTTAATCCCTCGTTTGATTTTATTGCTATAATGTTTTCTGCGATAGAAATTGCGTTTTGTGTGTTGTAATCGCTATGTGTGAGTAGTCTCCCCTAGAGTTGATGGGCTAGCCCTAAGACTCTAGGAAAGATATGTAGATCTGAATCTCTAGGTTGTGTTGGGAATAAAGGGGAGTATTTCGATCGATCCATCCAAATCCCTAGGAGAACTCGTACTGAGATCATGCCCACGATCGGCGGAATTGATGAGCATAAGGAGTATCTTTGAGATTTAAATAGGGAATTAGTGGATCCAATCAGGGCTCATGACCATGCCCGGCTCTTGCTTTGAGGGGATCCATCGACGAACTATATCGCTTCATTGACGGCTACCACCATTTCGTCAATGAGAGCCACTGAGATACCTTGAAATTCTTACCCACGAGAGTGGTATGAGTTGAGAGATCACCCCCTGAATCCATTGCAACGTAAAGATCTCCTTCTAACATCAACTTTCGACGGTCTTGGCGGTGATCCCTAAGGCCCTAGTTTTTTCTATTATCGAACCAACAATACCATCACCACCAATCTCTTAAACCGAATGCTATCTCACTCTGAGATCTAAGAATAATCTGAGACCCCAATACACTGTCACCGTCCCTGTGGGACTCGACAATCTTATATACTATAATTTGACACCGTCCGCTTGCGGATAGAGCGCAGAGCTGACACCTAGGAACTATACTACGCCTAGCGACTGTGACACAGATAGGTGGAATTTAGGTGTAAGTTCGGGGTGCATCAAGTTTTTGGCGCCGTTGTCGGGGACGGTTATAATGTATCTCAGTTTATTTTTTTTTTGAAGAATTTGCTATCAACTCTCACCATTTCCTTATCTTTCCACCCTTTTCATTCTTTTTAATTATTTTCTTGCTACTCATGGTATTTTTCTGAGCTGTCTTGTGCATGATCACTCTGTTGGATCTGGATCGTAGCCTAGAGGGGGGGTGAATAGGCTAATAAAAATATTCGCGCAACCCACGAACAATCCCACGCAGTTATAGGCACAGACAGGGCAATAAAATAGCAATCACAGAATACGCACAGATATACCCTGGTTCGGTCGTCCCCACGACCTACTCCAGCCCCCGAAAGCAACTACTAGATAGATATGTAATCAAGTACAGCTACAATGAGTCAAGATCCCAAATCTACTCTCACCTAGCTCGTACGCACACCACGTGCTCTACACTATCAATCTAGTCAGATGCTCTCCCTCCGTGACGACTCCCAAGTCGTCAGGTCCCCGAAAGTAACACAAACAGGTAATGTTTCCCCTACGAGGATCTAACACAGCAATTACACAAAATAATGATAAATAGAGTTTAGGAAGCTCAGTTTGTGTAGCGGCGATGTCCTCGTCAATCAGCACGGGTCAGATCTCGTCTGACGTAGATGTAGTCTCAGATGTCCCCTCAATAGTTCGGTTCCCTTCTCGATGAAACTTGCGCCTTCCACCAAAGATTGAAACTTGCGGCACCCCACCAAAGATTGCAACTTGCGATTTGCTGATTCGTGTCGTGCCCTTCAAATCACAATGGTACGTTTTGCTTTTATATTTCCCTTAATCTCTTTTGAGTGCAGCACCCAACTTTTGTTGCTGGCTCTCTTGCATTAACTGCATGCAAAACAAAAATTAGTGAGGTATCTAAATTTCAAACCAAGTCAATATTAAAAACAGTGAGCATTACATCACAATGAATTTGCCAGCAAAAAAAAATATTTCGGCCGGTTAAAACCCTCTCTCAAATTGTGTTCGGATGTTCCTCCTTTTAAAAGAATGTCTTTGAAAATAAATCAACTTTAAAGCACAAACTTATGAATTCTTATGAATAGCTTTGTTAATAATTGAAACCAAAAGGGCTTGTGATCTGTGCATGCAAATCAAAGTGAGTGGGAGAGAGAAATAATCAAAAACGAATTGTTGCATGCAAATCAAAGTGAGTGGGAGAGAGATATTAGATAAAAGACTTAGCTTTGCATTAACATGACCGGCCTGGGATTCTCTTGATGATGCTCTGGGGAATAATGAAGGATGCGGATGATGAGATTCTCCGAGAGAGACGACTGCGCCTCTACTTTGAAACCCTTTAACAAATTTCGGCAGCCCCTTAGAAATAAATTGTAAAGCCCCTTGAAGCACAAAGGTCTTGAGCAATTTTCGGCTACTCCTCTCTCTCGAAATTGTTCTGCGGCGAATGTTGCTTGCGGCTGACCTAGCTTTTTAAAACAATGCGGACTCTCTCGTTGTTTCGCCCAGAAAACAAAACGGGCCCAAAAAAACAGAAATCACAACAAATAAATTCGGCCTGCCCTTAAAATTTGTTGTTATTTTAAAATTTGTTTTCAAAAACAAAACAAAACCGCACTGCTACTCTTGTCAAAGAGTGCGGCAGCATTAGGAGAGGCTAAGTTTAGGCTTTTAACAAATGGCCTTTTGTTTTTTTTTTCTTATGAGATTTCTCAAAGAAAGTGCATTATAAAATTAAGGCCTCTTGTAATTTGTGATGTGCATTTGTTATCAACAAAAGGCAAATGATCACATAATCACATAAGAATGTGCATTAGAAAAAAAAACGGCCTGTGTAATTTTTTTGGTCAAATAATCACATAAGAATGTGCATGTGTATTTTTTAAAACACCAATGCAAACATAAGAGTGTCCCTGTGTATTTTTTAAAACACCAATGCAAGTGGTGGTGTGAGCACTAGTAAATATGAATCAAACCAGTTTATTGTCTTCTCATTCCCATCATATTGACCAAGTCCTTCCGTGAATTTTGTCGCAAGTTCGCCGTTCCTGAAACACTTAACACACACATTAAACTGTTCACACACGTTTGTTATCATCAAACACGAAGTTCACAGATCGTTGCTACCAACACACTCGATTTGAAGCTTTTGATAAAGAATTGTTATTCGATCTTGAAATCGAGAAAACAACAAGAGCTCTGAGGGCCTTGAATAGAAATCAGACACCCTCTGATCAAATGGCAGATAATACCGTCGCTCCACCTCGCACCGAGTCCATCCGGGACCATATGAAGCCGAGCTTCAG
>CM061142.1:77576644-77609862 GCA_030789695.1 Scilla litardierei | reverse complement strand
TTGTTTTCCAGTTTATGATGGCACTCCAATGGTCCCCACCTTCAGTTTCCTTTGGTTGTCAGTTGACTCGGTTGTGTTTGTTTTAGTCTTTTGGAAGAGTCTGGTGTTTTGGACTTTGATTGTTTTGCATTTTTTTGTTGTTTGACTTGGTTCACTATATGTCCCTTTGGTTTTAAGCATATTGTTGTTACATTGTTTGTCAGCTGGTCTCCTAGATGTATGTTGGTGTTACTGTTTTATTAATGTATTGTCAGTTTCATTTACTATGGTTTGTTCATTTCATGTACTAAGTATTAATGTAATGAAATGTTCGTTTCATGTACTATGTTTTGTTCCTTTCTATGTTTCATGTACATATTCATATAATAAATTTGTTAGGTCTCCGTCTTGCTTGGTTATACTCACTTAAGCATGCTAACTGATTTTTTCTGATCATTTACCTTTATTTTTCCACTTTTGTGGATGACAAAGGGGGAGAAATACAATGACTCCTAGGCATCAATCAGGGGGAGTAATATGCAAGATTGCTAACATAAGATTACTAATACGTTATATTTGATTAAAGTTTATCATCATCAAAAAGGGGGAGAATGTTGAAATTCCATAATTCCATGTCTCTATTCCATATGGTTTTGATATGAAAAACTTAATATTATTATTATTACTAACTCTTTCTGTGCAGGTAACTGGCTACTCAACATTTACGCCTTGGACATTATCACTAGTTACTGCTTCCTGCACAAAGACTTCTCAAACTCAGATGCAATCATATCTACGGCTTTTATGTAATCAATGCGTTTTTCATTTTAGAGATTTTTAAGCCTGATCATGACTTATCTTAGATGACTAGGGTCTCTCCTAACATTTATCTACAACCTAGTCTTTTCTGAATCCCAAAATTCATCTTTAAAAAATTAGCTGACTAATTCATTTTTGTTAGCAGGCTAATTTTTCCTTTTCGAATTTGACCTTGAAATTTAGTGGTCAAATTCCTCTTCATATCATTTCCACGTCTGTAATTTCAAACGGTCAAATTTTGTCGTTTCAAAATTAGCCGACCAACAAAAAATCAGTGGCCGACCAATTTCGTTTTTATCGTTTTGCAACCGGTTTGTTCTATCCGTTGGGGACGGTTTCTGGCTATTGAAATATGTCCGTTATAACTTCCTTTCAGATCTATAAATAGATAAGTACCCCCTTCTCTTCCATTCACTTCTTTTTCCAACTTTTCTCTTTAGAATTTTAATTCTATCTCTTTCAAGAGAAAGTTCTGTAATGCCCTACAAGCTACTGCACAAGTACTAGAGGGGGGGGGGGGGGGTGGGGTGAATAGTACTTTAAAATAATAAGGAGTATAATTCCAAATTAAAATGCAAACAACTACCAATTCAATTTGCGGAAGCTTAAATTGAAATGACAACACAAAATTAACAACGCTAACAAGAGATGTTACTGGGTTCGGATCCACCCAAGTCTCCCCGACTTGTTCCCGGTGATCCTACGTCCCAACCACCCGGATCCCCTCCGGATACTTGAGTTAGAAACCCTAACTCAAGATTTCCACTATGAAATACTTGTGAAAAACCTCCACAAGTCAAATCATACAAAATGTAATTTGTGACTCCCACAACCCGGGATCACAACCACACTCTCACAACCGAGAGTGAATCTTACAAATCAAATATGAAATGAAATAAAGAAACTTCTTACCGAACAAAATACCTATGCCTTGAGTATCGCTTACGAATTAGGGCAAGGATGATTTTGAGGAAGAAGTGGCACCAAACCCTAGCTCCAAGATGTAGAACAGCGATGGAGAGCTTTGGGGATGTTGGTGACCTAGAATCAAGCACTTGGCTTGGAAGGCTTCACACTCAATGAATCTCTCTTTGGAAGTAAGAGTTAGGAGAGATTAATGAATGGAGGGAATGAGCTTTGAATGAGCTTGGATTGATTTCTCTTGAATCTCTAAACTTGCATTAATATCAGCCTTGGCAGCAATGAATGCAGCCCAACAAGTATTTATAGGAATGAAGAGAGAGAGAGAGAAAAACGTTTCAATTAGGGCTCCAACGGCTCTTTTCTGAACCCAACTAGTCGGTCAAAGAACAATCACCGACCGACGGTCACTGAACGTAAACCGACTAATGAGTAAACTGAGAAAAGATCAAAGTACAGACTAAGGAACTAGTCGGTCTAAGAAGAGTAGCTGACCGACTAGTTTCACAACTAGTCGGTCGGTCACTCAACGTGGACCGACTAACAGATAAAACTGAAGTCTGAGAAGAATTAGACTTAGTCGGTCCAAGAACAAATGTTGACCGACTAATTCATCAACTAGTCGGTCACCAAATGAACATAGACCGACTAATAATAAACAGTAAGTATGGTGAAAAATTTGGCATGTACAGTAAACTAAACTAGTCGGTCCAAGAAGGAAAGTTGACCGACTAGTTCATCAACTAGTCGGTCGATCAATGAGCACAGACCGACTAATGATAAACAGTAGCTCAAGTGAAAATGTGCATGTTCAGGGAAAGCTCAACTAGTCGGTCACAGAAGCATCACTGACCGACTAGTTCATCAACTAGTCGGTCGGTGAGTCAACTTAGACCGACTAACTGTAAACAGTAAAGAGCTAAGAATTAACTGACAGAAACTAGTCGGTCCAAGAAGCTTGGCTGACCGACTAGATCACCATCTAGTCGGTCAGTTCTTCTTCTTGAACCAACTAACATGCACAAGAAGTCCCGAATCGAAGCGCGAAGCTTTGGGAAGAATTGTATGGACTTCTACTAAGATCCTAGAGCTAAGATATGAGCGTTATGAAGAATTAAAACGTAAGACCTACTCAAGGCTTAACATTCTACGAAAGAAGCTTAAAGACTATAAAATAAACTTGACGATACCGTCTTCAATAGCTTCGATCGAATCTTCATGACTTCTAAAAAGGTCCATAAGCTTCAACGAAGCTTTAGGCATACGATCACGTGCTTTGAGAAGTCTCGAGACGTCGTTATTGATATTCATATGAATTTGGCGACGATCTCCATAACTGCGCTCACAAAGTGTTAGTTCATATTTTATTTATGTTTGTTCATCATCCAAAACCAAATCCGGGGAGTCCAATATCCAACATTCTCCCCATTTTTGGTGATGACAAACTTACATAAATAATAATCAAAAATAATAATTCAAATGAAATTTACTTACTCCCCCTGCATTGATGACACGTTAATTCCAATTTAAACAAAAGTGATACGCATCAAGCAGACGAGTGACGTATATTAAATGAGAATCGATTATTGAATTATTGAAATACCAAATGAAGGTTATTGAAATATCGGATATGAAAATCCATTTATATATCTTAACTCCCCCTGAATCTAACACATCAAGTTAGATTCTTGGAGAAATGCTTTAAATTTTCATTTGGCACATCGTTATTATTATATCTCTCCCCCTTTGGCATAAGCAAAAAGAGCGGGAGGATAACAACGACAACAACAATGGCCTCAAATTAAAAAGCACGGGAGTCGTAGAATACGACGAAGGTTCAAGTGACACCAAAGAGAAAAAAAAACGAATAGTATCAAGGCGTGTCAAAGATACCAACGTCGAAAAATCGTAAAACGAAATCATCAAAACTGAAATCAATTTAACGAATTGAGTTATGGAATATACTATCCAATATCAACATTTCTTGGCTAATTTAGTGCATGGAAAACAATTCTATGTTTTTATTGAAGAAATTTCTATTTAAACCAAGTGAATATCGTCGAGCGACGAAATCAAACATCAGAGACATAAAAATTATACATTGCACAAAATAATGAAATGTCAACTGATATATATATATATAATGCATGAAGCAGAGTACATCACCGATATACATACCGACGATCAACAGATCGGGGCACAAAAATACATCACAAAATATCGGAGTGTCAACAAACAAAAAAAATTACATCATCATTAAACATATCAAAAGACATCATCAAAAAGATCCAAAATACATAGCCACCCACACTATCCTACCCAACAACTCTCACAACTAGATATATCATCCAAAGAGTATCAGGAGAGGCCTCGAAGCAACTCAAGAGGCAGCGGGAGGATCAGAAGCAACTGCGGGCTCAGCAGGAGCAGAGGAGGTGACTGGATCAGCAAGAACGTCCGGAAGATCAGCAGGAGAGACGACTGAAGTGGCAACCTCTGAAGCAGCAACCGTAGTGGCCTCGGGAGCACCAGTCGGAGTATCCACCACAGGAGTGGCGGCAACAGGTGTGCTCTCGGGGGCACCAGCAGAAGAAGCAGCAACAGCATCACCAGAAGTGGAAGCACCAGCAGCAGTGCCCTCGGGGGCACGAGTCGAAGCACGACAGAGCTCCTCAATGTCCTCCTCAGCCATCTCATCAAACTCCTCATCCTCAGACACGGAAGGAGGAAGCTCAACACCCATCTGACGAGCCATACGGCAGACTACCTCCTCGGTACGAGCCAAGCGGGACTCGTGAAGACGAAGTATCCGTAGGACTTCATCCAGGGTGGCAACGGGAGTAGCAGAGGCACTGGCAGAGGCAGGGACAGACGCTGAAGGTGTCGTCCTCTGAACGTGACGAAGCGCCGCAAGAGATTTCTTGACGGCCGTCGCATTCAGGGGAGGACCAAGGGGACGCTCATCGTCACGAGGCAACGTGACACGAAAATGACGAAACACGAGGGTCAACATGCATGGAAATGGGATATGTGCCGATTTATTGGACTTTCGAATACACTCGAAAGAGTCAATCTTATCGAGTATAATTCGAGCCCAATTAATCGAGCTCCCCATGAAGATCGCATAGATAAGCTTCAAAAATGGCTGGGACGGGAGAGATGAGGAGCCGTACTTGGGAAGCAAGCACGACTTCAGAATCAGATTTAGGACCCACGCATTTGGCTTGAATGATTTAGATGGCACGCCAATCATGGCAGGAGGGATCTGATGGAAAATCTCTGAAAGGATAGTCTGATCAAGAGAAGAGATATCATCTACCGAGATATCAGAAGGAAGAAGGCCAGACGAAGAGATACCCAAAATCTCTCCTAAGATTTCCGCAGTGAGGACTATAGGAGTCCCCAAAACGGTCGTCTCAACAGAGTGGGTCTGATCGTACTGACCCCGGATCCTTATTCGCATAGAAAAGCTTCACTAATCTAGGGTAGGGGTGAGGATTCGCCTTCGGGTCATATCGAAGGTAATCGAGAAGACTCGACGACGACAGAAGATCAGCTAACCCTATGAAGTCGCTAAACTGGACGAAATGCTCCAGAAGCAGCGGGCAATGTTCGATACGGTTATACGCCGCGAGACACAAAGGGTCATCGCGACATAAGGAAATATCGACACCGCCCACCGGCATCGGACCCTTTCCCTTAGGCTTACGGGTAGACGTACGAGGGTGGGTGCTAGACTCGGGATGAATAGGAGGAGTGGGTTCCCTATGAGTCTCGGTCTCGGGGTTATACTCCGTATCGGAATCGGTAGGAGTATGGAACGAAGAAGCAGAAGCAAGAATTTTGGCCTTTGGCTTAGGCTTGGGTTTGGGTTTCGGTTGACCTCTAGGTTTAGAGGTTGTCGTCCTCTTCTTCTTGAGAGGAGGCGAAGACGACGAAGGAAGAGTGGTCTTGGCACGGCGTTTCGGAGGGGTTGGATGCTCGGGATCCGAAGGGTTTTGTTCTATGGTCATCGGCGAGGGGCTAGACGGAGTGATTGGGATACGTGTTCGGGCCATAATCTCGGCACAACACGACACAATCAAACGGAAATGAAGAAACCCTAAATCGGAATTAGAAAAACCCTAATCGAAACCCTAGGAGATGAAATCAACTGAACAACCTAACCCTAGAGCTGAAACCGAACCCTAGATAGGAGAGGGAGGAAGAGGAGATACCCTAGGTCGAAGATCGGCGGACGGCGACGGCGGGAATGGTCGGAAAGTGGCCGGAAGACGAAGGGTCTCGAGGGAGGTCGGGGTTTTGAGCGGAGAGAGAAGAGATTTCGATCGATTAGAATGAAAATCGATCGACTAAACTGAGTTTAAGTCGGTCGATTTCGCAAATGACCAAACAGCCCCTGGCACAACTAGTCGGTCACAGTTCAAGCACTGACCGACTAGATCATGATCTAGTCGGTCGGTCAATGAGCTTGAACCGACTAGTTGCAAACAGTGGCTGAATCCAAGATTTACTGACAAGATTTAGTCGGTCTGCGTTCATTTACTGACCGACTAGATCTCAATCTAGTCGGTCGGTCCCTGAACATGAACCGACTAAAGAGTTTAAGATGGAAAGAAAACTCAATAATCTTGAGTTAGTTGGTGTAAGTTCTTCTACTAACCGACTAGATGACCATCTAGTCGGTTGGTGGTTGAACTGATACCGACTAACAAAGTCCAAAAAATGATAATCAAGTTCTCTCCTCAAAACACTTGGACGATATATCGCAAAACTCTCAATAATCATTTAAACTACCCCAGTAAACATCGAAAAACAGAAATTTGATGATTACGCACAAATCGAACGAAAAATCAAGATATCACATAAATTCCCGAAAAATCCAATAATTCTAGCATGAATGAGATATTGCCAGATATAATAGCATGCAAAATTATTGAATGAAACATGAATCCTATATCTCGGATTCACCCATAATCCCCAATTCTCGACGCAACCGCACAAAGGAGTCCTCCTTTAGGGGTTTCGTGAAAATATCGGCGATTTGCTTTTGGGTTTCAACGTACACTAAAATGATGTCCTTTTTAGCAACATGATCATCTAAAAAGTGGTGTCGGACATCTATGTGTTTCGAACGGGAATGGTGTACCGGGTTCTTGGAAAGACATATTGCACTTTGGTTGTCAACCATGATAGGGCAAGTATCACAATTAATACCAAAGTCTTTAAGTGTGTGTCTCATCCAAAGAACTTGAGCACACGCGGCACCGGCGGCAATATATTCCGCCTCGGTGGTTGAAAGTGATACGGAATTTTGCTTCTTGGAAAACCAAGAGACAAGAGAATTTCCTATAAAATGGCAAGTGCCACTAGTACTTTTCCTGTCGGATTTGCATCCCGCATAATCGGCATCACTATATGAGATTAACTCATATGTGCTAGATTTCGGATAAAGTAATCCAAAATCTAAAGTGTAACTTAGATAGCGAAAAATACGCTTTACCGCTACTAAGTGAGATTCCTTAGGTTGAGATTGATAACGAGCACATACGCATACTGCGAACATAATATCGGGCCTACTTGCGGTAAGATAAAGTAAGCTACCTATCATACCTCGATATAGACGAATGTCTACATCTTTACCGCCCGTATCTTTATCAAGATGCGTTGTCGTGCTCATTGGAGTCTTTTTCCCGGAAGCACTCTCCATTCCAAATCGCTTTAGCAACTCCACCGTATACTTCGTTTGGTGGATGAAGATTGCATCGTCCATTTGGCAAATTTGGAGACCTAAGAAATACTTGAGCTCACCCATGTGGCTCATCTCAAATTGTTCCTTCATAACATTAGAAAACTCTTCGCAAAGAGCAAAGTTAGTAGCACCGAAAATGATATCATCAACATATATTTGAACTAAAATTATATCATTATTCGCATGCTTAACAAAAAGTGTAGAATCGGCTTCTCCCATTTTAAAATTTAAATCCAAAAGAAAATTCTTTAGGCGATCATACCAAGCTCGAGGAGCTTGTCTTAAGCCGTAAAGCGCTTTCTTTAGTTTAAAAACATGATTTGGAAATTTTTCATTTATGAAGCCCGGAGGTTGAGAAACGTAAACTTCCTCAACAACATCTCCGTTTAAAAATGCACTTTTAACATCCATTTGAAATAATTTAAAATCCTTATGGCATGCAAAAGACAATAATAATCTAATTGATTCTAATCTAGCTACCGGAGCGAAGGATTCTTCGAAATCAATACCTTCCTCTTGTCGATAGCCTTGAGCAACTAACCGAGCTTTATTCCGGACGACGACTTGGTTTTCGTCGGTTTTGTTCTTGAAGATCCACTTTGTCCCTATGACGGTGTGGTTCTTCGATGGCAATGGAACAAGCTCCCAAACTTCATTTCTCTCGAATTGAATGAGCTCCTCCTCCATGGCTAAGATCCAAGCGCTATCTTCGCATGCTTCATTAATATTCTTTGGCTCTATCGAGGAGGCAAAGGCACAATGAGCGAAGTAGTTCACTTGCGATCTCGTCTTGACACTATCATAGATATTGCCAATGACTTGCTCATGAGGATGGTCACGAACGGTATGAAGCCGTTTGGGAATACCTTGATCACTAGGAACATTCTCAACAACTTCATTAGTTGGGTTAGTCTCAATAGAATCAATAGAATTATTAGACTTAGAATCATCAAACGAATCACATAAAACATCCATAGAGTCATTATCATTTGAAATTCTAGTTGGAACAAATCCTTCATTAAATGAGACATGAAGCGACTCCTCGATCGTTGAGGTTCGTTTGTTGAATATCCGGTAGGCTTTGCTACGCGAAGAATATCCAACAAAAATCCCCTCATCGGATCTTGGATCAAATTTGTCCAAACTACCATACGTGTTCTTAATAAAACATTTCGAACCAAAAACACGAAAATGTTTAACTTGAGGCAACCTACCAAACAACAATTCATAACAAGTTTGTTTAGTGCCGGGCCTCAAAAGTATTCTATTAAACACATAGCAAGCGGTGTGTACCGCTTCCGCCCAAAATTGATGGCCAAGTTGGCTATCATCAAGCATAGTGCGAGCACACTCCACTAGCGTCCTATTCTTTCTCTCAACTACACCATTTTGAGGAGGTGCACGAGGGAAAGAGAAGGTGTGAGTAATACCAACTTCATCACAAAATGTTTCAAAAGACTCATTCTCAAATTCACCTCCATGATCACTACGAATAGTGACAATGGTGGTTCCTAAGAGATTTTGTACTTTCTTAACAAAAATTGTGAAGTTTTCAAAAGCTTCATTTTTATTACATAATGAAAATATCCATGTAAATCTCGAATAGTCATCTACGATGACAAGTCCATATCTAGCATTTCCTAATGAAGCAACTCTAGTTGGCCCAAATAAATCTAGATGTAATAGCTCTAGTGGCCGTTTAGTAGAAATGCTTTTCTTAGGTTTAAATGAAGATTTAGGAAGCTTGCCACGTTGACAACAATCACAAAAACTTTTCTTTTCAAAAACAAGCTTCGGAAAACCTTTAATGGAATTTAATTTTGAAAGCTTATATAGTGTTCCAAAGTTCACATGTCCAAAGCGTCGATGCCATAAGTGTTGTTCACTTGTGTTGGCAACGAGGCATTGTTCATAAGACTTAGGAAGATCCAAAATATAAATGTCTTTATGACGAGTTCCGGAAAATAATAATTTATCATTATCTTTTCTTAAAATGTGACACAATCCTTTCGCAAAGCTAACTTTGTAACCTTTGTCACAAAGTTGGCTTATTGAAATAAGATTGTGATTTAAACCACTAACAAGATAAACATCACTAATTAGGGGTTTAGAAGGGTTACCCACTTTACCAACACCTATGATGGTTCCGCTCTCGTTGCCTCCAAATACGACGCGGTTTCCATTTGCTATGGGAACCACTCCGGAGAGCAAACTAGCGTCACCCGTCATGTGTTTTGAACACCCGCTATCGAGTATCCAATTTCCCTTGGAGCCAAATTTAAATTTGTTGCTCCTTTCCTTTTTCTTTTTCTTGAGTACCTAAAGATAGAGAATTTCATATCATGGTACCCAAGGTCATTGGGTCCAAAAGATTAGACCTTTGGAAGCCAAGTCCAATTGGACTTAGACTTTCCCACATAATTTCTACTATGCACAACATCCGAAAAATAAGCATTCATATACATTTGTTTTTCGTCCATGCTTGTGTCCTTTGGGCTCCAAATTGTGAAAATCTTGGGAGCCCTCATCCTATTGGGTGCATGCATTCGACGTTGATTTCTACGTGATGCATGTTGTGGATAGGCATAAGGAACATGATGGAATGGTGCACGATGAGAATTATTCATATGATGTTGTGGGTGAACATATGCATGTGAGGGAACACGTGCATGAGGGTGTCTCACATTGTGTGCACGTGCCCGAGAATGTGTTGCATAAAAATCATCATATGTGTGAGCCGGTGGAGTAGGACGTGTGTTCCTACGTGGCATGGTATTGGTGTACATGTAGGCATGCCCCTTCTTTGGAGGTCCACCCAAAGTGGGTTTCTTTCCAAAAGAGGGTGTGGACGAGGTGGAAGCACCATTGGTAGATGAACTACCAATAGAGTGTTTGCTCCCACTCGTTGAGGCCTCGGAAGTTGGCTTTACAAAAGTAGTGACCGACTTGGATGAATTTCCCATCATATACCCCAAGCCAATGTGGTGTTTGGCCGGAAGTAAGTCTTTTAGGATATTATCCAAGTGGCCCTTACCCTTGTTGAATTTGTTGATTCGGCCCAATGTGTCCTCATATTTCTCTTTGAGAGAACGCAAAGAAATATCCAAAGTGGATATTTGCGATGTGAGCACATAAACACGAGATTTAAGATTCTCGTTCTCAATACTCAAAGTCGAGTTTCGAGAAGTTAAATCCGATATCTTATGTTCTTCCGCATCCTCAATGCTAACATGTTCAAGTTTAGATTTGAGATTAACAATCTCATTTCTTAACTCTTCAACAACGGTGTCGTTGTTGGTGGTGATAGTCTTAGGCGATGTTTGAATGCTAGCTAGGTCATCTTTTACCTTAGTATATCTATTTACTAATTTAGTGTATTTTGACCATAATTGAGAGTTAGCATTCCTAAGGTCATCCATGGTTACCTCATCGCTTTCTTCATCACTATCATCGGAAGAGGAGGATCCTTGATCGTGCTCCTCTCTTGCCATGAAACACATGTGCGCTTGCTCCACGTGCTCATCGTCCGACTCACCGCTTGAAGAATCATCGGAGTCGGTGAAGGTAGCTCCGACAAGTCCCTTCTTGTTTCCTTTCGTGTACTTCTTGGACTTGTCATACTTTGGCGCCTTCCACTTCTCCTTGTGCTTATTGAGGGGACACTCCGCTTTCATGTGTCCCGACTTATTGCACTTGAAACATAAAGGAGAGGAAGAGGCGTTAGTAGAACCAAATTTAGCTTTGTTCTTGAAGTTACCTTTTCGGAAGAAACGGTTGAACTTCTTGGCCATGAGTGCCATGGACTCCAAGTCCAACTCGTTTTCCGAGTCTTCATCATCGGTTGATGTGGATGTGGATGGAGCGGCCTTGAAAGCAATGGCCTTCTTCTTTGGCTCGTCTTGCTTTAGGTAGGACTTCATCTTTTCCTGCAATTTGAGCTTGCTATCCTTGCGTACCTCGTATGACATTAAAGTACCCATTAGTTGAACTACGGTGTACTTGTTCATGTCATTACCTTCCTCGATGGCGAAGGTACGCTTTTCCCAAGAAGAAGGAAGTCCTTCGATAAGCTTCGAACACTTCTCCTTTTGGGTGTAGGATTTGCCAAGAGCCTCTAACTAGTTTATGATGTCGACGAAGCGAGCGTAATACTCCTTCATCTTCTCGCCCTGTTGCATATGAAACATTTCGTAGTCTTTGTTTACAACTACGAGTTTAGAGTCTCTTACCCGACTCGTTCCTTCATGAAGTATGAGGAGGGAGTTCCAAATTTGATTGCACTCTTACATGTGCATATCTTATTGAAGTCCTCGGGCTCCAATGCGCATTGCAAGGCGTTCATTGCCTTGACATTGCTTACCTCCGCGGCGACCTCCGCGGTTGTCCATTTCTCGAAGTCTTCTTCTTCGGGCTCGATGTACTCCTTCATTGTAGTCCTCCATAAAGATGCACTTCGGAGGAAGGTTTCCATCCTACATTTCCAGTACCCGTAGTTGGTACCGTTGAAAAATGGAGGCCTCGTAGAGGAATGTCCCTCCATCACCGAAGATGCTCCTTCACGGTTCCTGAAGGTGTCATAGTTGGAAGGTGGACGCACGGTCTTGTTGTCGTTGGCAGACATAGCTGTGTATCTGGCTCTGATACCAAATGTAATGCCCTACAAGCTACTGCACAAGTACTAGAGGGGGGGGGGGGGGGTGAATAGTACTTTAAAATAATAAGGAGTATAATTCCAAATTAAAATGCAAACAACTACCAATTCAATTTGCGGAAGCTTAAATTGAAATGACAACACAAAATTAACAACGCTAACAAGAGATGTTACTGGGTTCGGATCCACCCAAGTCTCCCCGACTTGTTCCCGGTGATCCTACGTCCCAACCACCCGGATCCCCTCCGGATACTTGAGTTAGAAACCCTAACTCAAGATTTCCACTATGAAATACTTGTGAAAAACCTCCACAAGTCAAATCATACAAAATGTAATTTGTGACTCCCACAACCCGGGATCACAACCACACTCTCACAACCGAGAGTGAATCTTACAAATCAAATATGAAATGAAATAAAGAAACTTCTTACCGAACAAAATACCTATGCCTTGAGTATCGCTTACGAATTAGGGCAAGGATGATTTTGAGGAAGAAGTGGCACCAAACCCTAGCTCCAAGATGTAGAACAGCGATGGAGAGCTTTGGGGATGTTGGTGACCTAGAATCAAGCACTTGGCTTGGAAGGCTTCACACTCAATGAATCTCTCTTTGGAAGTAAGAGTTAGGAGAGATTAATGAATGGAGGGAATGAGCTTTGAATGAGCTTGGATTGATTTCTCTTGAATCTCTAAACTTGCATTAATATCAGCCTTGGCAGCAATGAATGCAGCCCAACAAGTATTTATAGGAATGAAGAGAGAGAGAGAGAGAAAAACGTTTCAATTAGGGCTCCAACGGCTCTTTTCTGAACCCAACTAGTCGGTCAAAGAACAATCACCGACCGACTAGTTTATCAACTAGTCGGTCGGTCACTGAACGTAAACAGACTAATGAGTAAACTGAGAAAAGATCAAAGTACAGACTAAGGAACTAGTCGGTCTAAGAAGAGTAGCTGACCGACTAGTTTCACAACTAGTCGGTCGGTCACTCAACGTGGACCGACTAACAGATAAAACTGAAGTCTGAGAAGAATTAGACTTAGTCGGTCCAAGAACAAATGTTGACCGACTAATTCATCAACTAGTCGGTCACCAAATGAACATAGACCGACTAATAATAAACAGCAAGTATGGTGAAAAATTTGGCATGTACAGTAAACTAAACTAGTCGGTCCAAGAAGAAAAGTTGACCGACTAGTTCATCAACTAGTCGGTCGATCAATGAGCACAGACCGACTAATGATAAACAGTAGCTCAAGTGAAAATGTGCATGTTCAGGGAAAGCTCAACTAGTCGGTCACAGAAGCATCACTGACCGACTAGTTCATCAACTAGTCGGTCGGTGAGTCAACTTAGACCGACTAACTGTAAACAGTAAAGAGCTAAGAATTAACTGACAGAAACTAGTCGGTCCAAGAAGCTTGGCTGACCGACTAGATCACCATCTAGTCGGTCAGTTCTTCTTCTTGAACCAACTAACATGCACAAGAAGTCCCGAATCGAAGCGCGAAGCTTCGGGAAGAATTGTATGGACTTCTACTAAGATCCTAGAGCTAAGATATGAGCATTATGAAGAATTAAAACGTAAGACCTACTCAAGGGTTAACATTCTACGAAAGAAGCTTAAAGACTATAAAATAAACTTGACGATACCATCTTCAATAGCTTCGATCGAATCTTCATGACTTCTAAAAAGGTCCATAAGCTTCAACGAAGCTTTAGGCATACGATCACGTGCTTTGAGAAGTCTCGAGACGTCGTTATTGATATTCATATGAATTTGGCGACGATCTCCATAACTGCGCTCACAAAGTGTTAGTTCATATTTTATTTATGTTTGTTCATCATCCAAAACCAAATCCGGGGAGTCCAATATCCAACAAGTTCTACCATTGTTTTCATTTGAAGAAATAAAATTATGATATTTTCTTCATTTGAAAACTGAAATCTTCATGAGTGTTTCTTCCATCCAAAATCTAGAAACCTTGAACTTTTATTTACACCATTCCTTTGAATTCTCTTTTGAAATTCACATCAAGGTTTTAGATGTTGTTTCATTCTTCATTTTGTAAGTTGAATCTCTTGGTGTAGAGAATGTATAAAGTTTGGGACATTGAGAGTGTTGCCATTTGGTAATCACCTGTAGAACTCGTTCACCTCATCCCTTAAGATTTAGAAATCACCTGTTAGATCTGACGACGAGACTGCTAGGGGCAGTTCCCCCAGCGGGACTGACAGAACCCCAGTTCGGCCGTAAGGCTGGGAGTAACTCACTCTAGCAGGACCGACCCAACTCTTAATCGACCATAAGGCTGAAGGTGACTCCCCCAGTGGGACAAATCGAATTCCCGATCCACCGAAAGGCCGGGGGAAACCCCCCAGCAGGACCGATCATACCCTACGAACAGCCGTAAGGCTGGGGCAGCTCCCCCAGCAGGCCGATTGGTCGATCAACCTTAAGACTGGGGGTGGCTCCCCAGCCGGTTGGCCGACTTGGCTACCGTAAGACTGAGGGCAACTCCCCCAGCAGGCCAGACACACATCGACCGTAAGGCTGGGGTAACTACCCCAGAAGGCCGATCGTTCAATCGACCATAAGACTGGGGATAGCTCCCCCAGCCGGCTGACCGATTTGCCAACCGTAATGCTGGGGCAACCCCCCAGCAGACCGACCACATCTCGACCGTAAGGCTGGGACAACTCCACTAGCAGGCCGATCACTCGATCGACTATAAGACTAGGGGTAGCTCCCCCAGCTGGCCGATCGACCCTCGACCATAAGGGCTGGGTGAAACTCCTCCAGTAGGCCGGCCACATATCGACCGTAATGCTGGGGGTAACTCCCCTAGCAGGCAGATCATTAAATCGACCATAAGACTGGGGGTAGCTCACCCAGTCGACCGACCGACCCGTCGACCGTAAGGCTAGGGGCAACTCCCCCAGCAAGTCGACCACATTTCGGTTGTAAGGCTGGAGGCAGCTCCCCCAGCAGGTCGACCATCTGATCGCCCGTGAGGCTGGGAGCAGCCCCCCAGCAGGCCGATCATTCGATCGACCGTAAGGCTGAGAGCAACTCTCCCAGCATACCGACCACATATCGGCCGTAAGGCTGGGGCAACTCCCCTAGCATGTTGACCATCCGATCGACCGTGAGGCTGTGGGCAGCTCCCCCCAACAAGTCGATCATCTGATCGACTGTAAGGCTGGGAAAAACTCCCCCAGCAGGTCGACCACATATCGACCGTAAGGCTGCAGGAAACTCCCCCAGCATGCTGATCATCCAATCGACCGTAAGGCTGAGGACAACACCCCCAGCAAGCCGATCATCTGATCGACCGTAAGGCTGATGGGCAACTCCCCCAGTAGGTCGACCATCCAATCGACCGTAAGACTGGGAGCAGCTCCCCCAGCAGGCCGATCATCCGATCGACTATGAGATCGACCGTAAGGCGGGGGGCAGCTCCCCCAGTAGGCCGACCATTCGATTGATCGTAAGGCTGGGGCAGCTCCCCCAGCAGGCCGATCATTCGATCGATCGTAAGGCTGGTGGCAACCCCCAAGTAGGCCGATCATCATATTGACCGTAAGGCTAGGGGCAACCCTCGCCAGCAGGACGATCATCCGATCGACTGCGAGGCTGGGGCAACTCCCCCAGTAGGTCGATCATCCGATCAACCATAAGGCTGGGGGAACCCCCCAGTGGGTTGATCGTTTGATCAGCTATTGATGTGTCCATATTTTCTATCTTTTCATAACATCATTCCATTGCATTTCATGCCATATCGACATCCAAATCCCACATTTTCTTACGATACTGCAATTCTAACGTCATATTCAAGTTTCGTAGAGTTTTGAGGATTTTCAGGGATTTTGGAGCGATTCGGTACCACTTTTGGATATGGACACATCCAGCATGCCTGTGAGCCCGTTGGCATCTACAGGAGTTTGCCGAGGTTCGGAAGCTTATGAGAGGAGTGGAGGAGAGTCTGGCAGGAAAGAGGAGTTGTTTGGGATACTTTCCCATCGACTCGACCGAGCAGAGTAGGCTGCTCGGTCGAGCTGATAAACGAACCCAGCCTACTCGATCGAGTAGTGTGGTGACTCGGCCGAGCCGTTTCTATTTTTCAAAGCTTCATCCCATCAACATCTTGGTCGACCGAGCAGGACTTACTCGATCGAGCCAACAGGCGACTCGACCGAGCAAGGCCTACTCGGGCCGAGTAGGCAGAGCGACACTTTTTGAAGGATCCCGATCCACTGACAGACTCGACCGAGCAAGCAGGCTACTCGACCGAGTATCCCAGACCCCTTCACCCGAGCAAAGAGCAGTCAATGCGCCTGCTCGACCGAGCGGCGCTGCTCGACCGAGCGGCGCTGCTCGACCGAGCGGCGCAACTCGACCGAGTCACCGACTCGGTCGACAGGAAGCAGGCGCAGACTCCTTTGAAGTTAATTTTATGGGGCCCAGACGCGAGGCTACAGGAGTGGATTTTGGAGAGGAAAATAGAGAGTTTTTTCATTATCATTTTTTCTGGGGATTGAGCGGAGGTGAGAGGAGATCAAAAAACTATTTTATAGATCTAGATATAGGTTTGGAGATTTGAATTGTTCTTGGAGAAAAGATTAATTTCTTATTATTTGCTTCGTCTTGGAATCTGCAAAAAAGTTCTTTGGATCTCTATTGGCTATTGTTTTTTCTTATTCGCGGTACGTACGATCTTAATCCCTCGTTTGATTTTATTGCTATAATGTTTTCTGCGATAGAAATTGCGTTTTGTGTGTTGTAATCGCTATGTGTGAGTAGTCTCCCCTAGAGTTGATGGGCTAGCCCTAAGACTCTAGGAAAGATATGTAGATCTGAATCTCTAGGTTGTGTTGGGAATAAAGGGGAGTATTTCGATCGATCCATCCAAATCCCTAGGAGAACTCGTACTGAGATCATGCCCACGATCGGCGGAATTGATGAGCATAAGGAGTATCTTTGAGATTTAAATAGGGAATTAGTGGATCCAATCAGGGCTCATGACCATGCCCGGCTCTTGCTTTGAGGGGATCCATCGACGAACTATATCGCTTCATTGACGGCTACCACCATTGCGTCAATGAGAGCCACTGAGATACCTTGAAATTCTTACCCACGAGAGTGGTATGAGTTGAGAGATCACCCCCTGAATCCATTGCAACGTAAAGATCTCCTTCTAACATCAACTTTCGACGGTCTTGGCGGTGATCCCTAAGGCCCTAGTTTTTGCTATTATCGAACCAACAATACCATCACCACCAATCTCTTAAACCGAATGCTATCTCACTCTGAGATCTAAGAATAATCTGAGACCCCAATACACTGTCACCGTCCCTGTGGGACTCGACAATCTTATATACTATAATTTGACACCGTCCGCTTGCGGATAGAGCGCAGAGCTGACACCTAGGAACTATACTACGCCTAGCGACTGTGACACAGATAGGTGGAATTTAGGTGTAAGTTCAGGGTGCATCAAGTTTTTGGCGCCGTTGTCGGGGACGGTTATAATGTATCTCAGTTTATTTTTTTTGAAGAATTTGCTATCAACTCTCACCATTTCCTTATCTTTCCACCCTTTTCATTCTTTTTAATTATTATCTTGCTACTCATGGTATTTTTCTGAGCTGTCTTGTGCATGATCACTCTGTTGGATCTGGATCGTAGCCGAGAGGGGGGGTGAATAGGCTAATAAAAATATTCGCGCAACCCACGAACAATCCCACGCAGTTATAGGCACAGACAGGGCAATAAAATAGCAATCACAGAATACGCACAGATATACCCTGGTTCGGTCGTCCCCACGACCTACTCCAGCCCCCGAAAGCAACTACTAGATAGATATGTAATCAAGTACAGCTACAATGAGTCAAGATCCCAAATCTACTCTCACCTAGCTCGTACGCACACCACGTGCTCTACACTATCAATCTAGTCAGATGCTCTCCCTCCGTGACGACTCCCAAGTCGTCAGGTCCCCGAAAGTAACACAAACATGTAATGTTTCCCCTACGAGGATCTAACACAGCAATTACACAAAATAATGATAAATAGAGTTTAGGAAGCTCAGTTTGTGTAGCGGCGATGTCCTCGTCAATCAGCACGGGTCAGATCTCGTCTGACGTAGAAGTAGTCTCAGATGTCCCCTCAATAGTTCGGTTCCCTTCTCGATGAAACTTGCGCCTTCCACCAAAGATTGAAACTTGCAGCACCCCACCAAAGATTGCAACTTGCGATTTGCTGATTCGTGTCGTGCCCTTCAAATCACAATGGTACGTTTTGCTTTTATATTTCCTTTAATCTCTTTTGAGTGCAGCACCCAACTTTTGTTGCTGGCTCTCTTGCATTAACTGCATGCAAAACAAAAATTAGTGAGGTATCTAAATTTCAAACCAAGTCAATATTAAAAACAGTGAGCATTACATCACAATGAATTTGCCAACAAAAAAAAATATTTCGGCCGGTTAAAACCCTCTCTCAAATTGTGTTCGGATGTTCCTCCTTTTAAAAGAATGTCTTTGAAAATAAATCAACTTTAAAGCACAAACTTATGAATTCTTATGAATAGCTTTGTTAATAATTGAAACCAAAAGGGCTTGTGATCTGTGCATGCAAATCAAAGTGAGTGGGAGAGAGAAATAATCAAAAACGAATTGTTGCATGCAAATCAAAGTGAGTGGGAGAGAGAAATAATCAAAAACGAATTGTTGCATGCAAATCAAAGTGAGTGGGAGAGAGATATTAGATAAAAGACTTAGCTTTGCATTAACATGACCGGCCTGGGATTCTCTTGATGATGCTCTGGGGAATAATGAAGGATGCGGATGATGAGATTCTCCGAGAGAGACGACTGCGCCTCTACTTTGAAACCCTTTAACAAATTTCGGCAGCCCCTTAGAAATAAATTGTAAAGCCCCTTGAAGCACAAAGGTCTTGAGCAATTTTCGGCTACTCCTCTCTCTCGAAATTGTTCTGCGGCGAATGTTGCTTGCGGCTGACCTAGCTTTTTAAAACAATGCGGACTCTCTCGTTGTTTCGCCCAGCGGGCCCAAAAAAAACAGAAATCACAACAAATAAATTCGGCCTGCCCTTAAAATTTGTTGTTGTTATTTTAAAATTTGTTTTCAAAAACAAAACAAAACCGCACTGCTACTCTTGTCAAAGAGTGCGGCAGCATTAGGAGAGGCTAAGTTTAGGCTTTTAACAAATGGCCTTTTGTTTTTTTTTCTTATGAGATTTCTCAAAGAAAGTGCATTATAAAATTAAGGCCTCTTGTAATTTGTGATGTGCATTTGTTATCAACAAAAGGCAAATGATCACATAATCACATAAGAATGTGCATTAGAAAAAAAACGGCATGTGTAATTTTTTTGGTTAAATAATCACATAAGAATGTGCATGTGTATTTTTTAAAACACCAATGCAAACATAAGAGTGTCCCTGTGTATTTTTTAAAACACCAATGCAAGTGGTGGTGTGAGCACTAGTAAATATGAATCAAACCAGTTTATTGTCTTCTCATTCCCATCATATTGACCAAGTCCTTCCGTGAATTTTGTCGCAAGTTCGCCGTTCCTGAAACACTTAACACACACGTTAAACCGTTCACACACGTTTGTTATCATCAAACACGAAGTTCACAGATCGTTGCTACCAACAATCTCCCCCTTTTGATGATGACAAACTAAATAGAAGATTTGAGCATTAACGTTCCAAATAGTGTGTGTGTGAAAGTGTGACGATAGTGGGTGACATGTAATGAGATATAGTGATGTGCAAACAATGATATACAGAGTTAACAATGTGCATGCTCCCCCTATTTTTGTGCTTCCCCAATATTTATTAATGCTCCCCCTTTATCAAACAATCATATTGTCACGAGCATTAATATCATCAAATCTTTCTCACATTTTTCTCCCCCTTTGTTATCATCAAAAGTCGAAGCACGAAGTCAAAAATATATACCATGCAAAAATAGAGTATTATTAACCATTACCAACAATTGCATGCCAATCATAGAGTAATCAAGTCAAAGTCCAATGAAATTAAACAACTAAGACTTGAACACCGACGTGTAAAGTGTGATGATTAAAATTGAAGCACATAGGGAGAATCATTAAGAAAGTCAACCGGAACCAATCACATTTTCCAAATAACATTCTATCACCTAGGATTGATTTTTCCCACCTCATTAAAAATGAGTTCAAGGTACCACACCCCAAAACATAGCCTATAAGGACTCTTAGATGTGTGGGTGGCATTGCTTGACGAGTAAATACACCAACGCTAAAGTTTACCCCTAAAGCTTATGTTGGATACTCGTGGATAATACCGTTGCCAAGGATTGTATCCATTTTCCATACGGAGCAATTATCCTTTGTTTTCACATTTTTTTAAAATACTTATACCAACAATTTTTTTGCTCAATTTTTATCCATGGCAAGGTATATCATATCCCTTAGATTTTCAGTTAAATTTTCCTCCTACATTCACTTTCCACACTTCATAAACGATATCTCCAAATGTGCAACAATAATAATACATGTGAAAGTGAAGTAGGTGGTGTAGAAATCAGGTTATTTTCATTCATTGAACATGCCATGAGTATTTAGAAAGATGAACATGCACATGTGGCAAAAGAAATAATACACCAATTTCTACATACATATGAAATTCATACGTGCAACCTTCAATAATAGATCAAAGAGAAAAGATACACATTTAAGCACCAAATCCTTTTTTTTTCAGTTTTTCAGTTTTTTTCAGTTTTTTTTAAATGAATGAAGTACTAAAAGCAAACATGAGATGCAATCACACAAACAAAAAAAAATCATGCACACAACAATGCAACTACTAGCACACAAACAAAGAGAAAGTCACGCACAGAAAAAGACTGAAGATATTCATTAAGTTCAAAGAATGAGATATACCTTCGCGTCGCCGTTTCACTAAGGAGCTAAAAAGTAATGAGACATTCAATTTATCGCTCCTCGTCAAATTTCCATCCACCTACAAAAGAGGTGTCGTGTGTGACCTTGGAATCCAACAAGGTCCACTCACGTTAGTCATCAAAGATTTAGGAACCCATATTTGTTTGAACTTAATATTTTTGTTCCTATATTTGCAATGATATGAAGTGTGACCAACGCATCCACACGTAAAGCACTTAGCATGAAAATTTCCAACCTTTGTTGATTCAATGTGAACTTTTCTATATTTTGATTTTTCAACATTTTTAAGACCATATCCTAGTCCTCGCCTATTATTGCCATAAATTTGATTTCCAAGTATAATGTCCAAATTTTGTTTACCAATGGAAAATCTCTTTAATGACAATTCTAAACTAGCAACTTTGGATTTCAAATGATCATTTTCGTTCACAAGCAAAGTGCATTTACTAATGAAAGCTTGCTTGTTTTCCTCTTCTTTCTTTTCAAAATCCCTCATTTTTTCTTCTAGTTCAAGATTTAGCATGTTAATCTTTTCAGAGAGCAATTCATTTTCAACTTCAAGCTTTGTCTTATCTAATTTATACATGCTAATATCCTTTAATAAAGAGGGACATGAAAGACAATCAGTTCTTTCAGACAAGCTAGCTTTCTCTTTTTCTAACATAGTAATGGTAGATTTGCATGCAACAAGCTCTTGTTTAATATTTTTTATTTCTATAGACATGTCATACTCAGTTTGTTGCATATCAAAATTATCATTCCTATAACATTCCACATCAGCTTCTAGCTCATCAATTCTATGTTGCATTCCTTTACAAATTTCTAAGAATTCAGCTTTAGTGGGAGATTCTACCTCATTGTGTTTGGCCATCAATGCCATGCAGGAGTGGGCTTCATGCTCCGCATCCTCCTCCTCAGCTTCGCTATCCATGTCCCACGTCAGCACTTTCGTTTTTCCTTTTGCAACTTGAGCTGTGTGTTGTTGTGGGCAATCTTTTATGTGGTGCCCTTTCTTCCTGCATTTAAAACATTCACTTCTATTAATAGCTTTCTGATCATAGGAATTTCTACCAAAATTAGAATTATTAGAACGAATGAACCTTTTTCCCATCTCAGCTCTTCCTTGATCAGTCTGAATGTATCTCCTGAAGTTTCTGACCATTAGGGCTTGCTCTTCATCAAGATCGTCGTCGTTGGCTTGAAGAGCTAATGGTGTGGAAGTTTTGGTCTTCTCTTCAGGTTTCTCTCTGGCTTCTATACTCTGCAACTCAAGCTCGTGTGACATTAGGTTGCCTATTAAGTCCTCCACTTTCATTGTTGACAAGTCCTTAGCTTCTTGAATAGCGGTGACTTTAGGCCTGAACGAGCTTGGTAGCGCCCTTAAGATCTTTCGTACCTGTTCATGGCTAGAGTATGGCTTACCGAGGGAACTGGATTTGTAGACAATGTCCGTGAACCTCGCAAACATGTCTTTAACTGATTCTGTTGGTAGCATGCGGAAGCTCTCATATTCTGTGCTCAGCAAAGCAAGTCTGGATTCCTTTACTTGCGATGTTCCCTCGTGTGTCACCTCCAGAGTATGCCAGATTTCCTGCGCAGTTAAACAATGTGAGATACGATTAAACTCGGATTTATCAAGAGAGCATATAAGCGCATTCATAGCTTTACCATTAAGAGTATAAAGTTTTTTATCAGCTAAATCCCACTTGTCTTTAGGCTTATTCATAACAGTGTCTTCAATTTTAATGGTGGGTAGACTATAACCATTTTCAACAATATCCCACACATCATAATCAACAGACACTAGATAGATATTCATCCTAGCCTTCCAATATGCAAAATCTACACCGTTAAACTTAGGTGGACGGGCTATAGACTGACCCTCAGCAAAAGCACAATCAGATATATTCATGGTCATCTAAAAATCTAGACTAGATCCTCTAAACTGGCTCTGATACCACTTGTTGGATCTGGATCGTAGCCTAGAGGGGGGGTGAATAGGCTAATAAAAATATTCGCGCAACCCACGAACAATCCCACGCAGTTATAGGCACAGACAGGGCAATAAAATAGCAATCACAGAATACGCACAGATATACCCTGGTTCGGTCGTCCCCACGACCTACTCCAGCCCCCGAAAGCAACTACTAGATAGATATGTAATCAAGTACAGCTACAATGAGTCAAGATCCCAAATCTACTCTCACCTAGCTCGTACGCACACCACGTGCTCTACACTATCAATCTAGTCAGATGCTCTCCCTCCGTGACGACTCCCAAGTCGTCAGGTCCCCGAAAGTAACACAAACAGGTAATGTTTCCCCTACGAGGATCTAACACAGCAATTACACAAAATAATGATAAATAGAGTTTAGGAAGCTCAGTTTGTGTAGCGGCGATGTCCTCGTCAATCAGCACGGGTCAGATCTCGTCTGACGTAGATGTAGTCTCAGATGTCCCCTCAATAGTTCGGTTCCCTTCTCGATGAAACTTGCGCCTTCCACCAAAGATTGAAACTTGCGGCACCCCACCAAAGATTGCAACTTGCGATTTGCTGATTCGTGTCGTGCCCTTCAAATCACAATGGTACGTTTTGCTTTTATATTTCCCTTAATCTCTTTTGAGTGCAGCACCCAACTTTTGTTGCTGGCTCTCTTGCATTAACTGCATGCAAAACAAAAATTAGTGAGGTATCTAAATTTCAAACCAAGTCAATATTAAAAACAGTGAGCATTACATCACAATGAATTTGCCAGCAAAAAAAAATATTTCGGCCGGTTAAAACCCTCTCTCAAATTGTGTTCGGATGTTCCTCCTTTTAAAAGAATGTCTTTGAAAATAAATCAACTTTAAAGCACAAACTTATGAATTCTTATGAATAGCTTTGTTAATAATTGAAACCAAAAGGGCTTGTGATCTGTGCATGCAAATCAAAGTGAGTGGGAGAGAGAAATAATCAAAAACGAATTGTTGCATGCAAATCAAAGTGAGTGGGAGAGAGATATTAGATAAAAGACTTAGCTTTGCATTAACATGACCGGCCTGGGATTCTCTTGATGATGCTCTGGGGAATAATGAAGGATGCGGATGATGAGATTCTCCGAGAGAGACGACTGCGCCTCTACTTTGAAACCCTTTAACAAATTTCGGCAGCCCCTTAGAAATAAATTGTAAAGCCCCTTGAAGCACAAAGGTCTTGAGCAATTTTCGGCTACTCCTCTCTCTCGAAATTGTTCTGCGGCGAATGTTGCTTGCGGCTGACCTAGCTTTTTAAAACAATGCGGACTCTCTCGTTGTTTCGCCCAGAAAACAAAACGGGCCCAAAAAAAACAGAAATCACAACAAATAAATTCGGCCTGCCCTTAAAATTTGTTGTTATTTTTTAAATTTGTTTTCAAAAACAAAACAAAACCGCACTGCTACTCTTGTCAAAGAGTGCGGCAGCATTAGGAGAGGCTAAGTTTAGGCTTTTAACAAATGGCCTTTTGTTTTTTTTTTCTTATGAGATTTCTCAAAGAAAGTGCATTATAAAATTAAGGCCTCTTGTAATTTGTGATGTGCATTTGTTATCAACAAAAGGCAAATGATCACATAATCACATAAGAATGTGCATTAGAAAAAAAAACGGCCTGTGTAATTTTTTTGGTCAAATAATCACATAAGAATGTGCATGTGTATTTTTTAAAACACCAATGCAAACATAAGAGTGTCCCTGTGTATTTTTTAAAACACCAATGCAAGTGGTGGTGTGAGCACTAGTAAATATGAATCAAACCAGTTTATTGTCTTCTCATTCCCATCATATTGACCAAGTCCTTCCGTGAATTTTGTCGCAAGTTCGCCGTTCCTGAAACACTTAACACACACATTAAACTGTTCACACACGTTTGTTATCATCAAACACGAAGTTCACAGATCGTTGCTACCAACACACTCGATTTGAAGCTTTTGATAAAGAATTGTTATTCGATCTTGAAATCGAGAAAACAACAAGAGCTCTGAGGGCCTTGAATAGAAATCAGACACCCTCTGATCAAATGGCAGATAATACCGTCGCTCCACCTCGCACCGAGTCCATCCGGGACCATATGAAGCCGAGCTTCAGAAACAATTCCTCCATCTTGAGACCGCAACTGGCGGCAGCTAGCTTCGAGTTAAAGACCAGGCTCATAAATCTGATGCAGCAGGATCCCTTCCACGGGCATCTGCACGAGAATCCAAACCATCATATCGACACTTTTTTGGCAAAGTGCGATACATTCAAAGCCAAATATGTGAGTGATGATGCCATTAAGCTAAGACTCTTTTCCTTCACCTTGAGGTATAAAGCTTCATATTGGCTATGAGCCCACTAGTCCAACCACTTCACTAAATGGGAGCAACTAACGCTCGCTTTCGTAGATAAATTCTATCCACCCTCAAAGACGGTGCGGATCAGAGGAGCCATCTCCAATTTCAAGCAGCTTCCGCAAGAATCTCTCTACAAGGCATGGAAGAGGTTCAAAGACCTTCAGCATCAGTGTCCTCATCATGGAATCCAGTCCTGGGATCTAGTACAAAGCTTATACAATAGGCTGCAACCCAGCACGAAGATGATAATTGATGCCGCCACACAAGGCGCCTTGCTGGATAAATCGCTTAAGGAAGCTATTGATCTACTTGAGCATATGGCAACAAATAACCAACAGTGGAGTGAGGAACGCACCATTATCAACAGGGCCCCTGAGGTAAAAGCTGTTAGCCACCTCGATTCTCACATTGAAACTTTGTGCAAGCAGGTGGCTAGGATCGAGCAGCGGTTGGATTCCATTCCAACAACTACCAACGTCCCAGCATACCATCCTACAGAGGAGTACAGAGAGCAAAGTTATGTTCCCAATGAGGGACATTATGACGGAGCCGAATCATCTGAGTCGGTACAGTATGTCCAAGGCGATGGGCGAAATCAGTGGCAACATTCAGCCACAAGGAATCGCCCCGGATTGTCTTACGGGAACCCAAGTGGAAGGCTGCAACCTCCACAGTTTCAGAGGCCGCCACCCCCTCTTCAACAACAACAAGGACAACCGCCACATCAACAGTAGAGCGGATTTAGGCCAGCTGGGCCGTATCGACCATCGGGATACCAATATAATCGCCTACCCCAGCAAGGCTATGCACCAACGCCACAACATTCCAATCTGGAGACCACCTTAGAGATGTTCATAAGTGGACACGTCAGGTTCAACTAAGACACGTCTACTCAATTCAAGAACATAAACACGTTGCTTGATGAGCTGAGGGGTCAGATGTCCCAGTTACTTAAGAATCAAGGGAGGTTGCATTCGCAACCAGAGCTGAATCCAAGGGCTCAAGCTAATGCCGTGGTCTATGTCACTACGCGTGGAGGACGGACAACCGACGCTGTAACCGGTCTCAAACAAAGAATAAGTCACGATTGAGGATGCCACTGTGGGCAATGATGAGGAAAAGGCTACATATGAGCCTATCGTGAATGGAGAGAGGGCGGATTCGCCTTCCACCACACCTACCGTCACACCGACACCAAGGGAAGATGCAACTAGTTCCGATGAGCCATCTCCTAAGAATGCTGCAAAGGGCAAGGGAAGCCGACCCCCTCCACCGTATCCACAGAGACTAGCTTTATCTAAAATGGAGAAGTATTCAAAGTTCACGGAACTTCTGAAGGGCATCCAGCTCAACATCCCCTTTATGGAAGCCATTACAGAAATTCCTAAGTTTCTGAAGGACCTCATTACTGGGAAGCGGAAGCATGAGGAAATAAAGCTTATGGAGGACTCTACCTCGATCATAAAGAACCATCTCCTGAGGAAGCTATCGGATCTGGGAAGCTTCACAGTCCCATGTGTTGGATATGGACGACATGTATACACCCATGAGGGGATGTATGAGGGTATACAGACCTCGGATGTCGCGTACATGAAAGTATGTACGAAGGAAACCTTTTCATGTGTGAAAAGGACCAATCAATAAGTGGAAAATGTCACATTATAAGTGCATAAAGGCACTTGATAAGTGCATGAAGAAGATGATAAGCAAGGGTGTTAATATAAGCTAATAAGCTTATATATGGTTATTTCCTACAATAACTACCCCTAAAGCCTATAAATAGGACCCAAGGGTTAAGCATTTAAGGCTAATCCTTCATGCCATAAGTTTGCAAAAGGCAAAACTTTTCCTCTTCTCCCTTCCATTTTGTTCTTCTTCTAAATAGAGATTTAGACGGTGGAAACTCTGCTTCGATCCTCTGTGACGAAGTACTGACCGTTGTGGCGAATCCGAGGGCAAAGTTCAGAGACTACAGCGCAGCGTACGCTTGACCGGCGCCCCGTTTATGGTATGGGCGCGGTGTCGTTTTACTGCAAGTGCACGGTTAGTGTAGGGTGCGGGTTTATCGAACTCAGGGAGGTGGATGGCTTGAATGGCTACTAGCCTCGCCTAGATTGTGTGCTAACTACGCGGATGATATGGGTGGAAGTGTAGAAATAGAGAGAAGAAATAAAAAAGACACGAAATGAATCCCCGCTAACACGGGCTAGAGCACTCATGACACTTGGCATTTGACTTGACCCAGGGTGAGACATTGCCCCAAAAGGTGGTACCTAGCGTCCATGGCCCGATATTCCGATCGGTGCCAAGCACGCTAGGCCTACCCGGTTCTGGACGGTGGGCATTCCCATGTCCATTAACACCTTCCGCAACCGGGAGCATTAAGGCCACACTGATAACTCCCAACACTTTGTCCAAGCCGTTCCCACGCGTGAGAACTCGATGTCTACACTAGGGGCGTGAGCTATGGCTAGGGAGTCAACCACCAAGTTTATTCCCCCTTGGCCCGACGGTCAAAGGCGGTCTTTCTCCCTCCAATGACAATGAAACACCCCCGTGTAACCCTAATGGCCAAATAGGTCGAATGTGATTTCTAGTAATACATCGAAGCAGATCTTGACTGGACAAGCACCGGACCCCAACCCCCAACACAACTAGTGTGTTGCCATACGAATTGGACTCAGATTGCTAGAAATCCCCATTGACACATTTCATCGAACACATGCCATGCAACCAAGCCAAATGTAAATTTCCAAGCATCAATCCTACCCTAACCCGTATTAGGGTTCATCAAACACTACTCAATGGTGAAGAACATGATAGAAAGAAATAATAATGACAAACAAACATTCACCATCAAGCAACAAAGAAAATAACACAATACAATAGAAAATGAGAGAAGAAAATACTTATCTTGAGTTTGAATCTTCAATCCAATACAAGAATTATTACAATAAAAAACCTAATCTAACCTAATCTAAACTCACAAGAGAAAGGGGCAAAAAGCCCTAGAAAAACTGAGGAAGAACTCCCCAAAGTCGTGCTCCAACTTCCCTTTTATAAGCCCCCTCAAAACCCAACCGGTTCGGGTCCAAAACTATCAAAACAGGCCCACCCGATCAGGTGGAAGTTCACCCGATCGGGTGGACAGAAACAGAGACTCAAAACGGCAGAAATTGATCTCACCCGGTCGGGTGGAAACTCACCCGATCGGGTGAAATGAAATTCCAGACTGCTTCCAATTTCAGCACATAGCTGCGCTCAGAAAATTCCAGAAAAATCTAGAAAAATCGGATTTGGGCATGCGACCTATCGTTGGAAAGCTAACGACGATGCCGACGCTAGAAAAATAAGAGATCACCCAAAATACTACTAGAATGATAGCAGATCTTCAATGAATGAGCAGCGGTGCGCGAAAGGGGACGAAAAGGCCACCCGATCGGTTGAAATGTCAACCGATCGGGTGAGCGGCTTGTTGCTTCGGCCGTCGCCTTCGGGAGCATCAACCGGGCGCAGAGGAGAGCGGGTGGCGTGCTCGGGTCGTCCTTCGGAGGAATCGGCTACAGATGAACCGATCGGGTGAAGGTCACCCGATCGGTTGGAATTCAGCTCTATTCTCCCGAGAACTCTGTTGGGATGAACCGGTCGGCGAATCGGTCGGTTGACTTTGCTCCTCGCTCCAGTTTCAGTCAGGGTCGGACACGCGTGCATCACCCGATCGGTTGGCTGTGTCCAACCGATCGGGTGGGGGCTGAAAAGTGGCAATCTTGGTCGTTTGACCCCCTGGATCACGCGTGACCCCTCCCGTTGCTCCGGGGACTCATGATATCGTCGTTTTATGTCCCAAATGCTAGAAATTCATGCAAAATAAGAAAAAACACGGAAAAGTGAAAGAAAACGAGAAAACACGAGAAAACGAATACAAGACGACGGTAAATAATGGAAAAACACGGGAGAAAATGTGCGCAAATATATGAAACATAAACGCACGTCAAAATCCCCCAAGCTGAACTCTTCCTCGGCCTCGAGGAAGACGAGTGAGCGTAGGAGCTCGGAGAGAGAAAATAGAGAGAAAGAGAGAAAAAGAAAACTCTATATCCTAGATCGCCCGTCAGGGCCAACAAAATCAAAAACGACACACCAAGCAAGCAAACACCAAATTACATCACTAAACTAAGGAATACGAGTCCAGACAAATGCCGTGGGCCCACGCGGTGAAGCGCGAGTGAGTGTGGTCGTGTGTTAGCAGACGGTGTCACTATCTACATTGTGCAATAAAGCTCGATATACGCAAACCCAGGAAATGACCCAAATATCAATTCGAATTGAATAAGGCGGTGAATATATGTAGTTCAAGCATGCATGAGAATAGAGAGAGAATCGAAACATATCATGCGTCGGGGACTCCACAACTATGGTTAAGGAAATCACCACACTAAAGCCTAGATAATAGCTAAAAAGTTCCTAAGCCAAGTGTTTTCGAAAACGATGGGGGTTGAGATGATGTGGAGTAGAACACTCGGTGCAAATTCTCGCCTTCCCTTTATTCTCGGTAGATAGGAAAAATATTCACACTTGAAATTTTTGGGTTTTGGGTATTTGTATTTTTTTTTTGGATTTTGGGCTATACAAAATTTTTCTTTTCTTTTCTTTTTGGGTTTTTCTTTTCTTTTCTCTCTTTTTGGATTTTTGGGTTTTTGGCTATACACATGTGTACTCTCCCAAGTGGGAGAACGGTACACGACGAGGGGATTTGCACCAAGTAAAACAAAAAAGAAGTCGGAATCTAAACACTTGGGCAAATGAAACTATTCTCGCTAAATAGAGCATGGCTAAATGGGTTATCCTAGTCCTTAATTGTGGAATCCCGACACATGCGAAATGAAGTACACGATATCTATATTACAAAAGAGGGAGGTTTTTGAATTTGTCCTATGTGGCAATGTCACATCAAGTTTTGGAGGGAAATTTTTGGGTTGAAGAGAAATTTGTTGGGAATACACAAAAACATTGAAATTATGGATAGTCTTTTAATATTAGTTATGAAAAAAATGTTGTGCACATACACAATCTCATCTTGGGAATGAACGCGAGCTGTGGGAGAATGAACGCGGGAGATGCTGCCAACTCATTGATCCGCGTTGCAAAACCCTGTAAAATTTCTATCACATCTACTGATATTTCAGGGGAAACTAATAATTATTAATGTTTGTTTAAAATTAGTGGGTCCAAGATTTTTAAATAAACAGTGTACCCACGGGCACGAGTTATATGTATAAGGCGCCCGCGTCGAAGGCGCCCGCTAAATATTTTTACACTGATTTGTTGTTCCGCGCCTAAGGCACCCGCCCGCATCGAAATTGTTGTTTTACGTCGAATGTGTTATTCTGCGCCGAAGGCACCCACGCCGAAGGCGCGTGTGCCACTAAGTATTGTAAGTTAATTTGTTTTTCTTTTAAATTTTGGCTTTGAAAAAAAAATTTCGGGGAACAAAGATTTCGCAAGGGAAAATCTTAAATGAACCGTGCCCGCGGGCACGGGTTATGACTAGTATATATATATATCATGCAGAAGTAGACATGGGAAATAAATACCGCATATTCAAATCGAAGCATGATAATCTAGGGGTCATTCCTGGACAGGTATATAAAGTAAAATCACAAAGTAGAAGCACACCAAACAGCTAGGCACGACGCACGACTCACAAAAAGCTAAGTTGACCCGTGATGCATGAAATGCAAGAGGACTCGGCTTCCTGAGGTTAGTGAATGTGTTTATCGAAGCCGTGCTAGGTGTGTGTGTGATTTTGTGGCAATTCATCATATGGGGTCATCTCTAGGAGAGAGAGAACAAAAGAAGAAAAGAAAAAGAAAAAGAAAAGACGGAGAAAAACGACTCAAATAGCGAAGAAAAAGAGACAAATGACGCACGAAGTGCGACTCCCCCAAGCTAAAACTTGCATTGTCCTCAATGCAATAGTAGTGAATACGTGAGGGCAATGAAAATGGGGGGGAGTTACACATCGACACAAAAAATGAAAAACACGAAAAACACACGAGCGAAACTAAAAAATAAAGAAAAAGAAACACTCAAATAAAAGATATAAAACACGACAAAAGAACACCTAGACACAGACACACAACAACGACATGCGAAAACATGCACACAAATCGATTTCCCCCAAGCTGAACATGACAATGCCAGCGAAACGATATGATCAATGTGATGCAGAAATATGCTAGGGGAAAATCGGAAAAGAAAGAAATCAGAATGCAGGAGAGACAGTTTGCTCGTTCTCCTCGGAAGAGGATGTGGGGTGAAATGATAGAAGGGCACGACATGAAGGGTTATTAAGATGCAAAAGTAAATCCTAGATACGTTCCCCTCGCTAATGAGAGGAGACGAGATTATTCAAATCTAAACTAGAAAGCAGTAAATTTTTACACTACTGGATTTCGATACACCTGAGCATAGGCGGATCCAAGATCTGGAGTGGGGCAGGTAGCTGCTCTAACTGCTCCTTCTGTGGCTCCGCCACAAGCGCTGTGCCACATGTGCCAATGGACCCAAGCAATGCACCTCCAAGCATCCTTAGTAGGTGTCCACCTGTGACCTGCAAAGGACGAGGTGCATTAGTCCATGCAAGAAATTATTTCCCAAAATAAATGTATCCCGGAGATAGTCGCCGATAAATGATGGTAAAATATATGAAATGTGGCGAACACTCCCTGGAAATGGTATGCTATCCTCTGTGCTAGCGACGATCAAATCCCCGCTCTCCATGTGAAGTTGCTCTCCAGGTGGTGACACACCGCAGCATACCTCAAGGGAAGTCGATCCTGTGTCCTGCGAGAGATATGGTGTGTCAAAAATATATAAGTCTAAAGGAATAGGACGTGAAAAGAGAGACTTAAATGTGGAGTGAGAGTGAGTATGAAAATCTCCCTGAATAGGGGCAATATGCTCAAGTAGATGCTCAGCCGCAGAAGAAGTGGAGCGTGACGGTAGAGGTAGATGTGGCTCGGGCTCCATGAAGTGGATGAACATATCCAAGCCCTCATGCACATCCCCCTCGACGATATGCTCATACTCCACCATCTGCCCGATGTCCTGAATGACATTCTCATGGTTGACCATAGACCAAGGAAGAAGCTGCGACAGAGATGGCTGTGGAGGTGGATGTAGAGCGGACCCCTCGTATGCGGGCATGGTGTCCTCGTCCTCACACACATCCTCCTCGCCGGTATGCATAATCTCTGTAAACTCCTCGGTGCTCTCATAGGACTCATGCGGGGTATCCAAATCAAGACAAGAAGTCTCTCCCATAGATCCTATAGAAATCACCCCATCCTCACTATCATCATCAAAAAATGCTTCGTCATCCAAGTGATAGTGATGGAAAAATGGGGTATCGACATGAGATGTGTCTATGGTGGCCGACGGCATGGTAGTCTCAACCATGAAAGTAGGTATATCCTCTCCTTCATCCCCTCTTCTCGGTGTAGGCTCGATGATTGGTACCATCAAGTTTCGTAATGTTTGGCCTTGGTTAAACATGGCACTTTCAAGGAGAGACACGAGGTTTGATTCTTCTTGTGTTGGTGGAGGGATATAAGGTTGAGAAAATGGATGGGAGGTGTTTGGGCTAAGGTTGTGTGAAAATGTTTGGCCTTGGTGTAGGGGGAGGCTCTCGAGCGTAAATGGGCAATCATAATACATATGCCCCGCCATCCCACAAGTCTCACAAACCACAACCGAATAAAGGTTGTATCC